>RBZT01000598.1:8607-23375 GCA_003693705.1 Polymyxa betae
TCTTGTTCGCCTGCTTCTTCGTACCCTTCACTTATTCTTCCTCGCCCTGTCCCAGTCCTCACATTAGATTCGAGAATCCTAGTTCCTATTTAGTGCACCCGAACAAGACCCATGATCGTTAACGGCGCCCCTTTCGACGCTACAAACCCTGAACACCGCTTCGCTCCGCTCCACTCCGTGCCCGCCGCTCCGCCTCCGAGGACTCCTTGACGTCGTTCCGTTGCAGGACACCGGTCCCCCGCGTCCTACCCTCCGCTCCCGATTCATCGCTCCGCTTATCTAACCAATAAAAGGGGACCTTTTACTCGATCCTAACATTTCCGCTGTGAGCAATGTCAGCAGTCGTTCACCAGGAAGAACAGCCTTAACCGGCACAACGCTTCTAAACACAGTGACGACGTCAAAGTCCAGTGCCATTATTGCAATAAGGTTTACGCCAATGAACGGGTGCTTCATATGCACTGTAAAGGCTAAACACGGAGAGTCGTCGACCAAAAACATAGAAGGGAATTTTATACGTGATCAATGCGACGATGAAACATTCAAAACAGCCGAATCTCTATCCCAACATTATCAAACAGTAAGGCAACTTGATGCTTAGAACTGATGCTGATATTTCTCAGGTCCATAATTTCACCGCCTCCAATGAGTTCTTGTTTGAATCAGAGGAAAGCTTTCTCCAATTTTATGAACAACATCAAAAAGTCGCAATAGATCCAGACCCTTGGAAAGCATTTATTGGAAAACGGTAAATCGGTGATAACGTTCATATGCCGGCGATCGCATGACTCTCAGCATTATGTTGAGAAACGAAGCGAGCGATTAATTCGCGCCCACGGTTCTGTTAAACTCCAGGAAAATTGTATGTCTTGGCTTCGAGCTGTCTTTTATCCTGACGGAAAGATATCAGCCGTGTATTATTATCATCACACAGGGCATGATCCCGAAACCGATCACTTCAACACCTTGCGATTGGACGAATCTGTTCTAAGTACCATCGATAGAATGATACTGGATGGAATCCCAGCTCTCACGATCATAAAAAAATTAGATGCTGCTTTGCGAGATCGCGATACACGGGAAGATGCATTTCAGGTATCTTATCACGGCAAGTAAGGTGTTAGGGTTTTCTGATTGTCAAGCTTAGAGCAGCGAGCGCTCAATGTTCATTCGAAGGATGGATATACGCAACCGCATGCAAAGGCTTAAATTACTAGCAGGAAAGAATACCGAAGATGCGAGGGCGGTCGATGAACTTGTACAGAAAATGCAGAAAGAGAGCTTCAACAGCATACCTTTTTATAAAGGTATCCTCTGCTCGAAAGCTAACGCAGATTAGATAATTCACAAATGTCCAGCTGCAGGTGTCGACGATTGCAGTAGGTTCGGCTTTCTGAAAGAAGATTTCTTTCTATTTATCATGACCAAGTTGATGAAATACCTGATAGAAAAATACGGTAAACTTCTGGAAATTGACGCAACACACAATACCACGACATATGGTTACAAGTTAATAACTTTGATGATTGTCGAGCCTTCAACGAATTCAGGATATCCTGTGGCGTTTTGTATTGCGCCATCAGAAAACGAAAAATGCATTCGTGCGTTTTTTCAGACCGTTAAAGCAAGTGCCAGCTCTTTTATTTTTGTTAAACTTATTCTGTGCTCAGACATCGGTTCCCGGCCTGCAGCCGACTGTCCTATTATCGGATGATGACGCAACGTCGTGGAATGTTGCTAGCGAGGTTTTTTCTGGATCTCTACAGCATTACTTTCTTTGTACGTGGCACATTGATAAAATTGGCGATTACAGGTAATGCAACTCCATATGGTAATGACTTTGATTTCTTCTAATTTGAAATCACTTTAAGCTTCGGGAAAAAGTTAAAGACGCTGCTTTAAAGAAACGGATTTACCACCAACTATGTATTCTTCGCTGGGAGCGAAATCCTGAGGTTTTCGAAAGGATGCTGGCGAGTTTCGTAGCACAGTTACCAGACGAGTTTGCTTCATATTTCAACACCTATTACACGCCGCGAACAAAAAAGTGGGCTCTGTGCTATCGGGATCCAGAGCTGCCCGATACTACCGCCCACCCGGAATCGTTCCATAGAGTTCTGAAATACTTTTATATGGAAGGCAATGCCGAATGTTAATGATCCATTACGAATCTGCTAACTGAGTGCCTCTCAGGAAAACGTCAGCGCAGGTGCAACCGTTTGATTGGCATCCTATTGAATATGGAGTTCGACTACAGTATTTCCTTTTATTAAAACCCTAAGTTCCTATTTCAGGTTTGAGAGTGTTAAGGAATTCCAGGGTCCAGGGTCTCATCAAAAGTACGAAATCGGGATTTAGGGTCTTATATTATCAGCAGTTTATAGAATTTTTGCAGACGTTATTTCTCGCAAATACTTAGTCGTTCCGCAGGAAGGGTGATGCCCGAACCAGGGATGATGGGTTCCCCGAATGGATCTTCTCCTAATGACTCACCAGAAAAGACGTAGGAAATAAAGACGATGACTGATCCCTCGGCCACAGGTGCAACATGAAAACCCTATCCTTAACCCAACAGCAAACAATGAGACGAGTAGAAAACAACGGATCAAACAGCTGCGCACTCCGTCATACATCACTTATTGATTAAACATCTCCACATCTATGATGCAATTTGTTTTTGAAAATAAAACAGCATTTTTCTTCTGTTGAGACCCTGGAACTGAGCAAAATCACGCCTTCATTTTATTAAGACCCTGAAAGTAGTGATGAATCAGGGTTGAGGGTGCTAAACCTCACAATCCAGGGTTTAGGGCTTATTAAAAATACCGATAAGAAAAGGAAATACTGTATAATCTGAAAAATGAGAGGTGAGGGTCTCAAGTATTATTTTTATAGCATTTTGTAATCCTTTTCGATCAGGCGGAGTTTTGGTCTTGATTACGATGGGATTCCAAAGAGCTTAAAAGAACGAATAAGAAGAACAGCTCGCATGAATCCCGACCTTATTCAGGAACCCGCCGAAGATCTATGGAATGTCAAATCTGATAGTGGAGAAACTGTATGCATTTATATAGTAAGTCGAATCCCAAATTGCCCCAAACTAGAAGGTGTGTTTGTTTGTCAAGGCGTTGGTTATATGCAGACCGATTCGGAGGTTTCTGTAATGGATAACTCCATCATTACCAATGATGTTGATGCTGATTCCGCATTGACTGCATGCGAACCGTGCAAGGCTTTCAAAATCTGTGGAGGAGCATGTCGACATGTTTCCCATTGTGGTTGTATCGATTACACAAAAGGGTTCACATGCAAGCATATTCTTGCTGTGTCTTTCAAGCAAGGTAACTGGTCGCCATCTACAATTTTCACAAATTCTTTACAGAAATGCACGTCTGGCTCGAATGATGGCTTGGCTTCAGCAAGCAGGGCTCTGAGATTACGCCATCTTCTAATGCAGATGATTTGGTACCTAGACAGCAGAATGTGAATGTAGCCAGACTAACGGCAAATATCTCGAATTCGCAACTTGTATGTTATTTGGGCTAATTTACAAAATTGCATTAATTGTGATATAGGAGATCACCGAAATGTTTAACACATTATCCGAACGTCTGAATCCTGAGCAGCCTACTGGTTGCAGCGATTTATTGAACATTCAACATCTGCAGACTTCCTTAAAAATGCATCTATCGAAGATGCTCGATTAAGTTTTAATTACAAAAAAAAAGCTAGCTTTGGCCCCCAAGAATCGTTAACGTCGCGAGCAATATTTCAAAAGCAGGTTCGTTTTCCCAGAATTTCGAAGAAATTAAAAAGTGTACCAACAGCAGGAGATTACGGGCGCCTTCGTCTAAAGAAATCGTGGAGGTGACCGAGGGGTTTAACGTCGTCGTCGCCGAGTCTGGAGTCCCTTTCGATGCATCTGAAGCACAATACCAAGAAATCGTGGCATCTGGGAACGGTAAAGCGGCTCAATGTATAAATACTGTGCTGATATTGATATGATACGTAGAAACAGCTATTATCCCCGACGATGATATTGTTGATGCTATTGTTTTGGATCATTTTGTTGTTGCTGAGTCGCATCAGGCCTGGTCGCAGATTTTAAATCTGGAGCGAGCGTCTGCTTTACTAGTTGCTGAAGAACGTTTCAATCCGATTGCCCCAGAATCACATCTTTTCCAGAGAAGCGTTCTTCCACGGCCCATAATAGACGACGTTTGGCTCGAGTATCCGTTTCCGTCGGTCGTGCTTCCAATTACTTCTCTCAGGATAGGTGACATTGTGCTTGTATCATTAAGCTATCCGATCGATATTTCAACTCAAGGTGTGATTAAAGCTTTTCCCGGCTCTGTATTCGGTGTTGGTCCGAATAGGAAGAAAATTCTTCCATATGAGATAGAGCTGGAGATCGTATGGGTCAACTATGAGCATAGGTCAGTAAGACTATCCAGCGATTATACAATGCCTGGTGTCGAGTTTGCGGGAGATCTCCAAAAATGTGGATCATGGCTATTTCCTTGTAACTGCATTTCCTTTATTTCCTTTCAAGGGCTACATGTTTCTATCCTCAAGCATGCAACTCTTAGTCGGATTTATAGGCCAATGTTGGAGTTCTAAAATTTTCTTCTGTTAGAATCGCGAATTATAATTCATAATAAACATTTAAGCTTGATTTTTGTTAGACGAAGATTCTGTCTGTGCGATAGGAAAATATTAGAATCGCCTAAAACCGTCAATTCGATAGCGCCAGCAAAACAGAGCTTTTCCAGTAAGCTACAATCGCGATCGAGCAAAGTTACTAAGTATTGTTCCTCTAAACTAGATTACTAGGTAGTATATAGAGGAGCGCAGCCTGTTGGGGCAGGGAGTAGCCCATTGACGTGCTCTGTTAATCGTACGCCCATTTGCTGCCTTACTTTGCTCTTGTCACCAGCATTTAGTCGACAGATTGCTGAAATAGATCTTGGCCATCATCGTCCAGTTCGTCCATCGCAGAGCAACAAGCTACGCTGTAGCGATTGGTACATTAACGAATATGATTCTAAAAGGGAATCGTTAGAGTCATACCAGAACTCAGACTAATAATCAGAATCAGACATATTTAGGAATGTGGCAGGCGTTTGAAACAGTTTTTCTTGATGCACAGTCTAAGCATCCCCATACCAGCCGCTTTCTTCGTTGTTATTGACATCTACTAAAGTGTTCTGAAGCTTACGTCGCCTCCAGTGAATGAAGTTCGTCAAGAGCGCACATGATCTGAACACAGTTGAAAACTTGCATCGTTGCCAAGGAAAACAGGATTTTAGCACGCGGAACTTCACTTTCATGCCCCCGATTCCCCATTTTAAGTTGACCCGCTTATTGGCATGACACTTGTTAAAAGCGTCAACCACAGCACCATCAGCATCCGACGATTCGCGAGCATCAATTCGACGCATGATGTACATATCAGCTGCGATGTAGCCGGCTGCCATTCAAATCAGTGAAAGCAAAGCGTTTCAGTAGGTGAGGATTTCTTACGATCACCAAGAAGATATTCGAATGTATCTGCAGATCTTGTGAAATGATTTCTACAATTCTAATGTAAGCTTGATTCTTTCAAAATCGTAATATCATGGGCGCTGCCCGGGTAGCCAGGATCAACGTATATAATGAAGCCTTCATGGTCCACGACGATTGTGTTATTAAACGCATAGATCTTTTTCTTCCATTGAAATAGCGACCATATTTGCGGCGCTTGTTCTTGGACATGTTTGAGCAATACGGGCGACGGATCTTACAAAGAGTCCCATGAATTATTCCAATAGCTCCTGGGAATCTGGGCTCCATATTTGACAGAAAACGACGGCGTTCGGCATCAGGCCACATCATTTCACTTCCAAGAGCTCTGTTGATGCAGGAGCATATGAATATAGCATCATCACATACAGAAGCACGGTTCCAATTCCAAAGGGAAGCCTCGGGCCGGCTAGTCGATCCCTACAGACAAAACGAAATAAGTGACATCGATAAAACAAAGCAATATCAATTAGCATTACGTATTCCAGAAGCAACAGACAACTTAGAATCCTCTCTTCAGCTGAATCGCCCCGATGTGTTGACGGAGAAGGTGGAGAATGTACAGGATTTAGATTTGTCGAAAAAGTATACTCGAAAGCATTGCCCCTATAGTTTCAAAGACCTTGAACGTATCGTCCCGAAGGCGCTGAAAACAACGTCTGTTGCTTCGATCCGGAAGCTGAGGCAACGAATCTTCCCAGAATGGTGGTAGTGGCATACATACCTGATTCTAACTGCAAATGTTTCGATGGGAACTCAATTAAGAATCATATTGATGATCATTCAGAAGTGAACAGTGGTTTTTGACCAAAACAGTTTAATATATTGCTTGTTACAAAATTGATGCCAAATATAGGTTAATAACCAACTTGTAAACAATGACTGTTCTTCCAGATATAGCTGTGTGATCTGAATTGCACCGTTGCCATCACCATAACCCTACAATTTCAGTATGAGCTGGCAACCGTCCGTTATTTTGGTGGTAGGGGAAGAAATCGCTGGAAAAAAACTCTCTATTTTTCGCTTATATACGAAAAGATTGCCCAAAAAATAGAAGTCGATTTGTGGAAGAATTTTTAATGTGAAGAATTTTCCGATTTTATTTGTATAGAGAACGATCATTTGAAAACTGTAGGGGGAATCTCTGAAATACTTCGCGCATTTTTCAGATTATAAAATTGTGCACAGTCAAGCACTTTGTAAAATTTTGTTTGCGGAGCCACATCTTGCAGTCTCTTCCTATGGCCAGGCCGAACAAGCAGAAGGGAAAGCTGAATCTGGGATACACTAAAGCGTACTGCCAACGTCACAGTGACAATCCTTTCAATAGACGGCAGAGGACGCCAACGGAAGCGCTAAAAGTGCCCTTATCTTCTTTTTGGAAGTTTGCTAGAAAGAGCTTCAGATACAAGGATGCGTATCGAATCAGCACTTCGAACGGTACAAGCCTCTATTCGAAGCAAATTGAGTAATACATGCCGTTCCGGCTCGAATTCTGATAAGGAATTTTCATGCAAATAATAAAAACTGCGTACGCAATTTGAAGTTTAATTTGAAAAAGTTGTAGAGTTAGGGTGACGGCAACGGTACATGCAAAAACCAATCGGTGGTTTTCGTCATCGGTATGTCGGATGTCTTGCATAATGGCAAACTGCTTGATGCGCTTAATCACGGTCTCATGGCAAGCCATCTTGGCTTTTTGCTGCCGATTAACTTCTTTATCCCAATTTGTCTGAGAGTGAGGGATTGGAGTTTTGAAAAAACGTCCGTCAAGAAAGCCGAGTTCTGCCAAAGCCCTCTCTCCTTGCTCTAACATCTGAAAAAAATCTGCCACGCTAATTATAAGTCAGGATTCGTTCCGCATGGCACCCCGCCTCCCCACCAAACGATCCGCCTTTTCGGTCCATACAAAAACACAGCAAACTTCAGCATCCCTCCATGATTCAATACCTTCTATCCAGTGGGCGATGTTCGGCACGGAAGCAAGCAACTCCGTCAATTGTCAGTGACGGATCCCAAACATTCCACTCATGCCATCTTTCTGAAAAGTTCACCTTTATTTCTGGTTAGTAGGTATTGCATATACAGTAGGATTTTGAACAATTTGCCCAATTCAAAAAGATGTATTAAAAACTGATTCTTCAAATTCCATAACAGTGGAGTGGAAGTTGCGAAAAAATGGTTTTTAATTTTTCAGATCCATTTGCGAAAGGTTTTTGGGGAAGCTCCAACCGACAAGACAGTTTCTCTTCTATAGGTTTCAAGAAAAACGGAGTCTAAAGTTGAGATGGTGGGAAATCCATAACGGAATGAGCTCCTACCAGAAGAAGCCGTATCTCAGGCGTCTGCAGAGACACCGAAATGTGTTCAGAAAGCTCTGTCGTTCGCTTGCGTTCCGGGTCCGCCACCGTTGATGAACATCATGCAAGATGTTGAAACTTCGGACTCATTTGATTAGGATTGCACCGTTTTGTTTTGCAAGATGCGTCAAATAAATATTTGCCCCTCCAACCTTTAGATTTAAACTCGAAGCCACCGCGCGTCAGGAGCGAAAGCATGATGATTCACTAAATTATCAAACATAAATAAAGCATCACAATCTGGATGAAGGATCTGAAATATTGACAAAGATTTCTGTGGTGTCAGTTTCATGATCACAAGATCAGCATTCGTCCAGTATCCCTCCGCGTTACTCCCAGGTATGATAAGACAGGTTGAACCCATAATTGCTCAGGATATTGGCTTCTCTATGATATAGTCCGGACTAATACCTATCTGCGAATCGTTTTGATTAAAAACAACGGAAGCACTTTCGGAATTGCCTTCGTTAGCATCATCTCCTGCTGCCCCGAAGGTCCATATTCTCTCGGCACTATGGGAGAATTGTTGATGATGCTCATACCTAAATTGCTACTGAGTCATCATCGATATTGTTGACCGTTACTTACCTGAAACAGGCTACAATGACCTTTTCGTAGAAATTCTTCATAATGTTCACAGCCTGGCCTTTGGAGGCGTGGCTCATCGATTTTGTCGGTCTCATAAACCACTCAGACCAAAAATTCCATGTCGATCCTGTTAAAGGCCCTAAATCTTAAAGCAAATGGGGAACTATGATCAACATTAAATGCACAGGAAGAGTCATGAACATACACGGAAGTTGCTGTTCAACATGCTTAGGTTAGGATTGAGTGAGAATAGCAATAGAGCCTAACATCTTCAAGCAATGTTAGGCTTCCGTGAGCTCAACCTGAAACTTTTCTAAACCCGAACGCTTGGCAGCCAAGCAGAAGCAATCTGATAGCTTGTCAAACAACAAATACAGCACTTTCTGGAATTGTTTGGAACAGCTATCAGTTCCAAATAAACCTTTGGTCAAAAATTTATATAATCAATGCAGCATCATATGCCATTGCGCGTTCTTAATGAGGACTTGAGATAATACATATGGATTGAACAGCTCGGGACATCCTGGTTTTCAGTTTCAGCATGGTTCGCAACCCAAAAATCAGATTAATAAACATGCCTTCTGGAGCTCTGAGCATTTTCAATCTGTCGGTTATCTCAACCCGGCTGCGTTTAATCAATGCCCATGGCAAGCGCGTGCTGAAGTCCCAAACAGTCGCCAGCCGATTCAGTGCTCTCTCAGCATCACGAGCTTCTTCATCAAGAACTAGCCCGGAGCCATTTGCCTCACAATCCAGCGCTCCAGTCAGCGTTTTGGCCACGTTCTATAACTGACATAAATTGTCACTTGGATTTCAATACAGTTGCACTTACGCCTAAATGATGCATATAATCAGATTTGAATTGGCGGCTGGGATTCCATCCGGAAGAAAATTGTTTGGACAAAGCATCAACGCCATAAAAGCCTGAACGCTTGTACGGATGATGTTGATCCTTTGTTCGGTCATATAGCTTCACATCTTTGCCTCCCTTTCGTGATTGCTGCATCGTTTTTTTTCGATCTTACGCATTTCGAAGTTCTCTGATTCAGTCCCTGAAGATGATTGTAAAATTAGCAGGATACAAAAGCTAAAATCAATCACCTATGGAACGCATTTCCTCTTGTGTAAAGAACTCTGGTGCTGAACTTTTTCGATCCAGTCCTATTTACTGGGACAGTAACTTTTTTTCGAATCGGATGGGTTTTCGGTAGAAATCGGTATGAACCAAGTCGACATGTTCTCCGACAACATCTGACACCCTGAATTTTGCAGATGCATGCCCCATTTATACTTGAAGATCCTGCTTTTATGGACGCTTTCGCCCAAGCTGGCAGATCGGCCATGCTGCTCATCAATCTCATTTTTACCTGCGTTCAAGTCAACTTACAGAACAAAACAATGCTTTCACAATACCTTAATCAAAGCTGACCGTGACGAATCAAAGATATATTGCCCGTTTTGATTGATCATATTCAGTTCGTGTGCGACCAAAGTGAAAAAGGCTTGACTTGAAAAGTAGGAGCATGACGTCATCACGACAGATGATGGTTTACATCTTGCTGTCGGTAGGAAGACAAATGGGGCCATACCGAAATTTTGGAACTGTTGTGGACTCTGGCACCGTCGTAACAATGTGATAAGGCGACAATCATGAATGCAACATCTGTAGACTGATTAGAGTAATTATCGTAGAGCGAATCATATTCCAAGTTACCTGATTGCTTCGTGTGTTGAGCATCATGAGCAACGTGGAAAGGAGCATACAAATCATAGAAGAGGTCGCTTTGCATCCAATCGGTCATTATGTCTTCCTTACAATTGGTAGATCCATATCTTTGGACCAGTTCTGTGATTTTTTCGAAGCCCTCCCAGAATAAGCTCGCCATTGAAGGATATGCAAAACGAATCTGCATGATGTATTCAGACAGCAACTGACTAAGCGAGCGTAATTCCCTTACCTGAATATCGTAGGATAACGGTCAATATAAAAAGAATTTAGCATGCCTCCTTGAGCTGTTACAAACGGGACATTCTTGTTCATTCTCCAGCTCGAGCACAAAGATACAATGTCCATTAGGACGACATGACTCCAAGGCAATGGGCTTGAATGATAAGAAAATGTCTCTGAGAATGGTTTCTTTGGCTTGTTTCCAGTTTTCGGGAAATCGCTCATAAACTTTAAGAGGATCACCGGAATCATGGTCTGGTCGAGTTGAAATCTCTTGAAGGTACATGCCAAGGAGTTCATCAAAGCATTTGCTAATGATATCGACGGGAACTTTCTGTTGATAACTCTGACAGCGCTGCATTGAAACGTAAATCTGGGGAAATAGGCTCTTCATTTGTCGCTGTCGTCATCAAAAGTGGGGAGTTTTCCTTCTCCAGCAATGCAGACACTCGGACAGGCGTGACAGCCCTACAATTTGACAGATCTACTTGCTCGCCATGTAAAACTGTTCGATGCAAGTATGGATCGCTCTCGTCCTGAAGTAGTTGCTCTCTGGCGACCAATTTCGATTCCTTGACAAACCAAACCATAGAGCCAGGAGCGGCGTCGTCCATTGCTTCAATAAAGGATTGCGCGACTATCAAACCAATTTATTTCTAGTTTCGCAGCACTAAAGCACCAGCTACAAACTCATCAAATTCAGGATTTTTAGGCGAGCATTATTTCCAGCACTGGCGCATGTTTTGTATCAATCTGCATTTTGGCTGAGTTCAAGTGACGCATTTTGCCAACGTCAAATGTATTGTACAGGCAGTCTGGTGCATACCTACGGAATCCGTACGGCAATGTTATTGCCCTCTCTCTCTCATATCGTCTCGATCTCTTCGTGGTTCAACTGAGGTTGTCCCTGGCTCCCATCAGATATCTGTGTCAACGTCTCTTCCCAATCGCAGCAGCGCATCGACGTGGCAAGCTTTCCGTGTCTGCGGCCCATTAGGGGCCTGTGTTGAGGGTGCAAAAATCCGGTGCCTAGTTGTTGCCCAAGCTCAGGAAGCGAACCATATAATGATATAAGATGTACGGCTATTGGAAATATGGCCGGTCGCCTGAAATAATGGATGACCTCTAATATCATTAGTGTCGCATGAGTTTTCAAACGCTGTGCAGGCTGAGAGTTCGGCATAGATACCCTGTCATTGTGTCGCCAGGACTATCCCTATGAATGTTGCGGATGATCACCCAAACTAAAAGCAAGATTCAAGGGTCGAGATGTCAGTAATTTGTTGGAGCATACAGATATTAAACCATTCTGATGCATGCGCTCACACAGGCGTACAGTTTCCTTGATTGACTGAAAACCCATCTATATACAGAAAAAGAGAGTCGTCTATTCATTCTTGGATGTCATAATTTGTGGTCATTAAGGAAAGACAACAAATAGTGAAAAATTAAAATCAGTACATTTCTGGCTACATTACTAACAATTCTCAATATACTTTAATCACTGATTTATCATTTTACAGCGTTTACTCAAAATCACTATATTACCAAAAAATCGCCTGGAATTGCCTACATCGGAATTTGCGTTTGGTTGCAATCCATGCAATGGGATGAAATGTGAATGCTGCGTTTTTATGCAGGACAATGCTTTCATCACGCGTTTTACTGCATGGTTCTGCTTGACGCATTTCTGCGTTATACTGCCTATATCAACTGCTTTTTTCTGCTTCACGATACAGATGCTTTTTCTAGGGAAATATTGTGCGCAAAAACATGCGTAGCGTGCCTGCGTTTTTAGGGATCGTTTCGCAATTGCAGCGCAGCAAAAGGCAGACATACGGAGTTCCGGTGACCATGGCATTCGCACAAGAATGCAGAGACCATAAGAGACTTACCAGCACTTTTAGGGCGGATTTGTCTGTGATCCTTATCAAACCATCCTGTCTTGCCACCGTCATTGTTCTGAAAACAAGACCCGTCATCGACTACCATAATGAGTGGCCTGGAATTTGCTGGCAACTCGTTCAGCTTTCGAATCTCCATGTTTTCCCCTTCGCAAATGGGCATTTTTTGCTGGTGGATCTCCATTGCTTAGAGGAATTGCTTGCGATACTCAACCCGGTTATTATTTTTAAATTCGAGCGCTTCAAGCGCGCGCAGCCCTTTTCGCAATTTTCATTGTACAGTCGCGCATAAACAAGGTTTTCTACAGTGCTCCTCTCAACTCTACACAGCTTAGTTGGGGGCAGCCTCCTCCGGCTATTCTATGAACACGGTCATTTCAATTGCGAACTTGGTAGAAGTAGAGCTCTTGAGTCATGTCGGACAGGTTTATTAACAGGCAAAGCCGCAGTCACCGATACCGATCGCAGCTCTATTCCCGGAGCTCTCGCCGGAGACATGATGAATCTATCTCTCCCCGTCGTTCGAAGCGCCACCGGCGCCGATACCGTCGTTCCCGGCGTTCGCTTTCCAGCCCGTCAATCTGGTCAGAGCGCGCTGACAGGCTCAGATCGTCGTAGTCGGTGGCGATCTCGCTCTCGTGAACGCTTTTCCTCTGATTCTGACTGTTTATCCCAATCCTCATCCTATCAACAATCACGACATTCGGCTAGTCCCTCGAATCGCAACACTCAACAGCCTTTGGATTGTCAACAGTCGTCTCGCATGACATCATCTGATGGCAATAACATTAATATCGATCCTTAGGCATCTTTAACAACGGCGCAACGATTTTCTCGAGGTATGAGTTTAAAGGCCAAGAAACTCGCCCTATTAAAGGCTCTTCAAGAGTTACGACGAACGAGAAATAAACTCTGCGAGTGCACTGGAGAAGCGAAAAAACACTAATATCGTTCGCTTGTTGGACACTTACCCGACTTTTGAGCATTTGCTGGAATCGGTGAACAAATTTGCCAAGGAAAGGGGGTGCTTGATTGCTAGAACAACGCGTAAAATGGACAAAGCACGGTCTGTTGCTTTATTCTCGCGAGAAGATGGTACTCAAAGACGAGAGCTTTATTGTGTAAGTCCAACAGAAGCTCAAAAACAGAGTGCTTGATTCAGTTGTAGTTCACATACGACTTCAACGAGAAAAGGTAAGTTTGGATTCGAAAAAATGCAGATTGGATCACGGCCATGACATCCGGCAACCTGCTGGGAGGAGCGGGAATTTCAAATTTCAAGTTTATTTTGGAAAAAGTTATTTAAACGATTAATATGATTATTAAGTAAATGAAACAAACGTGTCCGTCTGCTTGATGGTGTATATTTTTTGGTAGGCTATCAACTCAACGACCAATATTAGGGCACCATCGGGCCGCTTAATACCATCCTTAGTCCAGGTTGAGGTATCGGTCTGAACTGTGATGCAAGCGATATTTTCAATGCAGCCCTGTGGGGCTGCATCGACTTTGTCTCGAAAGTTTTCGATCTCTGTCTGCAAGGCTATAACCTTCGGATGGTAGAGCTCCAGGGACTCCGATTTAACCCATTGCGCAAAAAGGTCCTCCATCATGTATGTCACTTTTGGCCACTGGTATGTAATAACTGCGGAGCGGCCATCCGAGTTAATGTTGAACTGCACATTACTGGCTCCGGATGGGAGATGAATGAGAACAGTCACCTTATCATTTTGCGTAACTGGGTCGCGCCAAACAACTGTAAGCAGAGCTTCATTCTTTCTTCTGATCCCGGGCTGAGATGCGCCTTCACAGTCTACTCGGACAATGATCGTTTGGATCCGCTGATTTCAGCGATATCCAGGCTGTCGAATTCATCGGCTTGATCGTCAATGAATTTGATTTTTTTTAAGATTGATTTTGTTATCTTACATGATCCACACTCATTTGCCTTGATTTTGTTGAAATGATTTCGAAACACATCAAGACTAAAAACTTGGAATTCTCTGTGCTTGTCGTGCACGTCCGCTGGTTTTGCGTCTGGTTCAATTAATCCATCCTGAAACAATTTCACAAGCTTTTTATGCTCCGCACAGGGTGGGCTAGTCTTCCACTTTTTGGCGTTTGGCAGCATAATGTCGATCTTCGGAAAGAATCAGTTCCAAGGTAGCAGACAGAGGCAGAATTAGAATCAGAATGAACTTGGAAGGACATGATGTTGGTTTTCTCGCTCGGTGAGCGGCTACGATTCAGAACGATGTTAGCCGAACACAATCAATAACAGAATGAGATGTATTAGAAGTGAAAATTGATCTTTAAATACTCGAGTCTATTAGGGCGCTCTCATACCTTCGTAAACTCCGCGGCGGAGTTTTCATCCACCGTGGCTGTAGGCCATCACCCACTGGT
>RBZT01000800.1:0-33434 GCA_003693705.1 Polymyxa betae
GACTTCCATTGAAGTCCCGTCCCCTATGATCACAGACTTAGTATCGGGTGCCCGCATGTTGACAAGATTCGTGCTGTCTCGTATCATGTGGGCCGTGCATCCGGAGTCAATCCACCATTTTGTCTTGTCTTTAGACTCCGTTGTAGTTGCCATGAAGGTTGCGTGGAGTTCTGCTTCGGGCGGCCCGTCATCCGATATGATTTCTCGGCAGTTGCGCGCGATGTGACCTGTTTTCCGACAGCGGTGGCAGGTGATGCCTATGCTCCTTCCGCCTTGTCGCTTTTTGTTGGGATAACGTTTCCCATCTCTCTGGCCGCGAGCGGAGAACGCCGCGTCATTTCCGTCTTTCTCCTTATCGCCCCGGCGGGCGCTTCCTCCCGCACGTTTCTTGTGGTGCGCTTCTTCAATCTCTGCCTCGTCGATCAGGAACTTGATGACTTCGTCCAAGTTTCTCTTGTTGTCGCCTCGTTCACACCGAATTGCCGCTGCTGCGTGCTTGAGATAGTGCGGCAATTTGCTCAACACAAGGACGATAATGTCTTCTTCGTCCATGTCGGCGTTCATGGTCTCGAGCTGCTTCGTCATGCTCTTGACCTTATCCAGAAATGCAGACATTGACGGGAAGTCTTTGAACTGCATGTTATCGAGCTCCCTCCTGCGACGTTGGATGTCGCTTCTCGACTTTCCTTCGTGATAGCTTTTCAACTGGCTCCATGCTTCGCTCGGAGAACGCTTTCCGACGATCTTGATCTTCATGCTATCATCGATACACTTGACGAGCTGAGACATGGCCAGTTTGGATCTCTTCTTGAAGTCAGCCTGTTCGTTTGGGTTGTCTTCTTCCTTCTCAGTTCCTTCGAGGATGTCCATGACTCCATAGTTGTCGGCCGCTAGCAGGAACTCCCATGACCACATCAGCCAGTTGTCGTCGGACAGCTTGCTGCTCGTGAACTTCCCAGACGCCGATTGCATTGTCGTCAAGGATATCAGTTCCTTGGTTTCCCGCGCTCGGGTGACGTTGAGTTGAACGTCTTCTGTTGCTGGGCCCATAACCTATATGAAGAGTCAATTTATATTCGTGTAGAAAACGCCGCATGGGCGGATTGGGCGGTTTGGGCTCACTGGCAAATGGGAGATGGTCAGTGAGCCCCTTGCCCAAATTAGACTGCCTGACTGTTGCTTCTCTTGGCGATGCAGTCAGGGCGGCGGGTTTCTGAGTCGGGTGAGTCTGCGGAATTGCCGGAGGCTGCGCCGGCGTCTCCTACAATAGCTACTGGACTGGATCGGATGGGATCTTTCTGGTTCGTGTTGCTACAGGCGGTGCTGCACATAGCCTGATCATAATTATCAAGGTCAGGAGCTCACTCTAAAATAGTTTGCTGCCTGAGCAAAGGCATTCTAACCACGTCATACTCCTGCAATTGAGACGAGTGTGTCAGTGTCGCAGCTCATCTTCAAAAATATTATTAGAGCGAGATACATGGGGAGTTGGGGTTTCTGACTGTACGCACTCCGCAAAGTCCGAAATTCCTTTCCTCCTCGATCCATTTGGGTTCGTCACGCCATTCTAGTTTCGGTCTTGATCCTACCATGTCCCCAACAATCTCTCTCACGATTCTGCTCGTTCTGGTGATGGTCTTCTCTCAGATCATGATCCCTACTCTGTAAGTATTTCTCCTCATCCATAGTCGCCACTCTCACCATTTCTATGATAGAGGGTATTTTGGTGGTGCAGCAGCTGCTGCCGCTACTCAACAGGCTCAAAATGGTGGATCTTATTACTACTCAGATGCATCTGAAATCAAGACGAACGCTGTCGCTGGTCTCGTTGCTGCTCTCGCCGCCTTTTACTTCAACAACGTCCAGTAAACAACTTGATCAGCAATAAACTGAACAACCCTACTACAATGTGTGCAATGATTAAGAGTACAGTCTTGTACGCCTGAAGGATTCGTTGATTGCAATCGTTCGCAAAAGCTGTTTATATTTTGTTGCTGAATATCATTCCTCTCGAAGCTACATAAAGGTTTTCCTGCCTTTTGTAAAGGTTGCAGTTTGAGCAAAGACATTGTAACCTCATTCCTCTCTTGTTGCAAACATGTTTATGTGACTAAAGTGAGGGGATTCCTCTGTACTATAGCTATTGGACTGGATCGGTTCTTTCTGGTTCTTATCGCTACAGGCGGCGCTGCACATAGTCTGATCATAATTATCAAGATTCGGACACCTCTCGACTCTATCAATTCCGGAACCTTTCCGTCTTCTCATGAGAACATTCATTATCCACAATATTGTTCATAATCTTTCCCTAAACGATAATTTGTGCCTGGATTCAACATAGCCAAAGGTCGTGTCTGACTTTATACTGTTCCTCAATCGTGGGAATTTAGAAATTGCATTAACAGAGGGATGAGTGAGAGAGTGGCTTCTGTGTCCAGTCATTTACCTCCATGTCGCATTTGCGCTAATTTTCGTACTCATCTTCTCGTCGTGGTGGCGTACTGGCACGAGTGTACGTGATACAATACATCTGTGTTCTTTCGATCTGCGTTTACATCAATTCGTGGTCTCGACTCCCTCGTCAAATATATGTTTCGCATATATTGATGATATGCATTTTCAAGGAATGGAATATATCTACGCTATTGAGGTCTTCTGATATTCAAGCTGTAGAGTAAACATGTTTCGAAAAAAATCAAGGCATTCTTGTGGGAGAATCGTTTCAGGAATATTGTGGACTCGGAGTCGATTAACTTCATCTCATTTATATTTGGGAGCTTTTGCAAAGTTCTTTCAGCTGGAAAGTAGGTCTGTTCAGAGATGGTGGTAAAAGATCGTGTCCGATCGTTGAGAGTTTCCCGATGCCGTCATTATGGATTCCGGCTCGATCTAGCACGAAATGTGTAATAGCAATAGAAGAGCTGTTTACCATTTCAAGCGTATGATGCGTGAATACTACAGAATACTGGAAGTGTGCATTGCCGTAACTGGCTCTACATTGAGTGCTGATGAGATAATTTTCATGTCGTAAGGACAGTGGGTAGAGCTGAATTGTCCAGAACCACATTCATTTTCCCCCAAAACGGGTTTTGGTCATAATCGCTAATACACGAGACAGAGTTGATGACTGTGTCGTTATACCAGATTTTATTATGTGGGCTGCTTTCGTTAGAGAGATAGAATGCTTTTCTCTTTGGTAATTTTGATTTTGCAGTGTTCGCACTGTTTGACTTGTAGCTGCGTTATTGATGATTTCGATAGGGTCGGGAAAATACTATTTTTTATTTATTTTTCGCTAAACCCGAGAGGGAATTACTCTCTGGAAATTGTTGAATTCTACAAAAATCCATCAAATCAAATTACATTACAGATCATTCCTGAATTTTTTCCAAGCGACGGAATTAATTCTTCTTCTCTTGTAACCGATGAGAATAAAGTATTCCTAAATATAAAAATTAATTCCCTATCCGAAACCTAACCCTAACGCAATCCGACCACTCTATCTGCCTTCGAGCCGTGCCCCCACGAAATTCCTTCAAAGTATGGATAGAAACGTCCATGAAGTTCGTGATGTATTCGACAAGGCCATCGAGGTTTTGACTGTTTAGGCGAACAGTGCTCGGCGAAATCGTCCATAGTTTCCGATCCTCTGTTCGAAAGTGCTGTTTGCATGATCCTGCGACATCGAATCCTTGCTGAGTCGTTGCATTTGACTGCTCCTGAAGCAAGACGCGTGGTCATTGCGAGAAATAGCAATCGATAATGAATCAGTCCATCAAACAGGAAGCGAAAACGACGTTGATTAACCTTTGGGATCTGGCTCCACTCAGACCTACCAGAGCCCGAATAAGAATAGTTTTGAAATGTATTCCTTCCGTATCCATGAATAATTCCTTCTATAATACAGCCTTCCCTGAATTATTCCCCCACTGGAAACCTCAAGAATAAATTATTCTCAGGAAGGAATAAGAATTATTGCTGACCAGGAATTATTGTTTCCCGACCCCTGCTTTTTGGCGATCGCCCATTTCTGCTGTATCATTACTTAAATATGGCAGAATCAGGTTCGAGTGTCTTTTCCAAATATCATCCATAGTAGTATACAGAGACTGAATGGAGCCTTTCGGTATCCCGCTCTTTTGATTCATTCTGGATATCTTAGACCGACTGATACCTGTAAGCGGTCAATCTTTTACAAAAATTTCTTGGAACTTTGACAATACGCTTTTATGAGCTCATAAAATTTAGCATGAAAATGTTTGTTCCCAGCGCTAATGCAAGAATGATGGGCGAGCCTCATAATCGCCTTTGGTGCAAAATGTGCAGGACGGTATTCGAATTGATGTGAATCAAACTTGACTCTGTGATCTCTCTAATACAAGTTTGAATCATAACAGCTACCAATTTGGACCTGGGTTTTTTATTACATTTTCATGTGCATTTTCATCAGCTTGAACATTTTCGCTCTAATTCTTTCTTCACATTCTGATGGGTGAATTAGTTAACGGCTCTGAAACAGGAAGTAAGAGTCCCCAGGTAGATATTGAGGCGATGCCTCATTATAACCCACCGCGCCGCCCGTTGACAAAATCAACAAACTAGTAAATCCAATCCATCCTTCTTCACATTCTGCTAGATTTACTTGCTGCGTTATACTTAATGTTCAACTGCTTATAGTTTTAAAAGTATCATCCGGCGCTGGCCTGATAGAAGACCGAAAATGGCCAAATGCAGCAATCAAAGGGAATCAAATCGCCAAACATTCATCAAACAACTAGAAAATTACATATGTGGGCAGCATTTTCTGAAGAATGAATTAAATGACGCGATTGGGGTGCGATCGTCATCATTGTTTAGACCAGATATTGCGATCTACAAATTTCTTGCCCGAAAGTGGGAGGGGCAATCCGGAGGCGCTTTGAACGTATCATCGCGATCATGATGATTGCCAAAATGGCTTAATCGGCGCTCTCTTATTATTGCATCTGTTAAGAGTGAGCACGTCTCGTCCAGTGGAGTCCAGAACGCCACGTTGTTGCCGAATCTTTTTCATTTTGAGTTCTTTGCGCCTGAAGTTAAACATCATGTCGCTTCTATATGACCGCCCTCGGGCGCAGTTGTGTTGTGTTTATTTGTGATAAGCGGACATTTGCGTAAAGAAATGTCCTTTGTTGCAACATGTGACGCACATATTGATTTGGATTCGATCTTTTGTACAGAAGGCTGTGCGATGGTTTTCACCACAGATTCCGCAGCGGAAGTAATTGCATTGGTTTTGTTGCTCGCAGCCAGTGGTCTTAGAAATCTTACATATATTGGAGACCCGTTCCTTCGGTTTAGCGACGGAGTAGAGTTTTTGGTATATTTGGATTTTACCTCAGGATAAAACATTCGAAGTTTCCTCTTTGCAGCTGAAGGTGAATTTGCAAGCATTGTTCGCGTGTACTTTGTTAATTTTCGATGGTTTTCCGGAGTGCGGATAGCACGGATTGTTGTGTCTGGAAAATCAAGCATGCATGATTCGAAAACCACAACTGTACGGTCATCGTTGGAATGGTGTGGTATGACTTTTGTGTCCGGAAATTCTTCCGCGACGCACTTGAGTTGAAGGAGTTGTCCTGCGAATGGTGGTTGTCAGATACGTGTTGAATGTTTGTATTGATTTTACCAGGCCTTAGTTCGGTCAGTATGATATCTCCGTTGGAAGGAACCATATTTTTAAAGTCGCATGTTTTGAGAAATTTTGTCGATTCACTCATTCAATTACAAACGACTGCGTCTTCAAATAGCGATTTTCCTTCTAACGTCCTGGCTTTGATGACGGTATGATAATTTTTTTCCGAGCGTTCGACATACGTGGGAATTAGGTTGTTATTGAGTGCTGAGAGAGTTAAGCGTTGAGTAGGCCTAGGCCTAGGGCTCCGATCGGTAGTCTCGGGTCCGGGTACCTGCCTACTACCGGTATTGTATCCGGAAAACCGGATACGATACCGGTATTATCGGCTAAAGAAACACGAAATTGGAATAAAGGAGCGGAAACAACTTTTACTGTTCATTTTTTCAATGCACACTTGCCGAACAGTGATGACCTGAGCGTCTCTGGCTTCAAGGAGTATCTGCGAAGCTCGATCATATCTCGAACTCAGTTAAATATTCTTACAACCGCCACTGATGATCCATTAATGGAAAGAATGTCCTTGGGAACTTTGCTGAGGTTCGAAAAACTGCTTCGGATGAGGTTTCCAGAATTCCAAGGGATCGACTGCTGGATGCTATCAGCGCAAGCTCAGGTACTTATCCATTTCATCCATTACCTGTTGCTCTGCTACAGTATGGGAGACTATAAATTTCGGTAGTTTTCGGTACCCGGTCGGATAGCTCCATAGTACCGGTATCCGGAGTCGCAGCCCTAAGTAGGTCAATTCGCGTGAATTTGATTCGTCGCGACTTTCTTCATTTGAAGTTGTATTCGTCATGGTAGAGAGAGAATCAACAAAATTGTCAAATGAACCGGGGACGAGTTTGCGCGTTTTGCGGATGCCGTGGCGGTGTTTATTTATATCTATGGTGGGTTTAATCCTATATTCATAATGGTTGGTATTAATTTGATTACTAAATTCTATAAGAATCTTTGTTCGTTGTTGTGAAATAGTAAGGTAATTTTGTTTGCCAATGGGACATGTATTGGTATGCTTTGTGTGTATTAAGTGGCCGGGTGCGACCTGATGCCGCTGTTGCATTCTACAGTGCGACTCATCTTAATTCTACATTGTTTCAATTCGATTTCAAATAAGGTGCGTACGCACTTTTAGAAATTTGGCATTTTTACCGGACAATATACGTTGATTTCACAAATATACTTATTTATTATTACAACTATCAAATTTGCGTAGAATAAGATCTCATTCAAAATTCGCACTGGAATTCGGCAATGACTCCTATACTTCTTAACGGCTTTCTCCACTTAATCTGGAGTTAACTTATTCCCTCCTGCATCGCAGACGCGATATGCGTCCATGTAGCGATAACACTTCCGAGCAAATTTTTGGATTTCCTGTACAGGGACACTTTTCAACGCCACGGGAACGACCTTTTGCAGATCCTGGAAAGAGTAAGTATGTGCAGTTTTTTCTTGTGAAAGCCTGCAAGCTTCTGGATTTGGATCAAGAAGAAACGATGCGATCCACAGAACTGAGTTACAATTGAGTTTCACAAACTGCGCGACTGTAAAATACTTTCGCGCTATTCAAAAGTAAAAGTGCGTTGCGCAGCTTTGTGCACCTTCCATTTCCTCCCATACAAATTTCAAATGCTGCCAGTCTCATACAAACTTAAAGAGGGACTGTGAAGTAGGGATTTCGATTACAAAAACAATCTTTCTGTCTCGATGTTGTGGACGCTGAGATCTATTGATTTACAGAGGGTTTAGTGAGGTCGAACAATTTTTGGAACAGGAGATGACAATCTCTGTGGCTTCCTATCAACCGTGTAGAATTAAGATGAGTCGTGTCGCGCGATCTCAAAGGTGACTAACTCAAGAAATCGGGTGTTTATATAAAACAAACCGATTCTAAAATAATCGGGGGTAGTTGGAGTTCGGGATCGGGAGCTGGTTCCGGGTCTTGACTTTGTCGGGTTAGTTTCCGTCGGAAGATGACGCTCGTTCCGGCCGCCTGGCGGCAGCTCGGGAGAGGCGGTCGGGAACGGGGCGAAGGAGTCGTGGGCCGGTACGACCGGCGGGCTGCGCTGAGATAGGCTGCGCTCGACAGTCGCACTGTACTACGTTTTGTTGGATTGTGTCTTGCAGATTTCATATATTCGGGGTTATTTAAGACGACGTTTCTGTTAGTATATAATGAATTGAATGGTATTTGATTTTGATTGTTTTCAGTTTTGTTAAATTTGTTGTGGTAAAATTTGTTGTGTGAAAATTCGTGTGGTAAATTCGTTGAGTCCGGGATGTGTGCCATAAATGACTATGCACATGATCCACAAACTGCAGAGACAGTACTGGAACGTACTGCTCTGTGAGATGAAGTTGAGTGAGCGCAATGCCCGCTCAACCCCGACCGTCGCCACAGCGTCACTGCGGGGTCCCCATGGGCCCGCTCTGCTGATTCATGCGGGTCGGTAGGGAGAGGTCGTTGCTCTACACCATCTGACTCCAAGGTCACTCCTGCCTGCTCGACGACGACGACCCGAGGTCCTCGCCCTCTTGAGTGACCTTTACTTGGGAAGTTTTGAATAAAACTACGTTACCTTTAGAATGCAGCACTTAGGTCTTTGTGGTTTACAAAATGTATTCAATAGTAAGGCAATTGCTATAAAACGGTCCGCAGGTTAAAGTAAAATTAAAGTAAAACTTTTTTAAGCTCCCGACGCTGGCCAGCTCACCACGAGATAAAGGACACAAATGCCTCCCACTGTAAGGAGGCTGCACCCCTGTTGTGACTCTAAGCCTGGCGAAACCATATGGGAGATTTGCGTACGCTTATATCAGCCCACTGGTTGCGTGCGTAGCAGGGTCGTTTACCGAATGGCCTCCAGATCGAAACGGTAGCGTGCTGAGAGCGTTGTGGCCTGCAGCACAGCCGCCAGACTGAATCAGTCTGAGCTTGATCAGACAATCACGAAGTTGAAAGAATATTCTACTTTGCCGAGTGTTGCGGATCAATGCGTATTCTGTGGAAATGTATACCTGGACAAAATGTAAGATTTCAGACGGAATTCAAATTTGACAATGAATTGATTTGTGACTGATTGTTATCAGGTGTATGGTCAGGCATGCCGCATGCGTTTGGTAAGCACATGCCGAACTCAGAGGGTGAAAAATGCAAAACCGAAGCTGACGTCGCCGCCGGTTTGGTTCGGTAGGACTTCCCAAATCCGCACCACACGGGAAGCGGAAATGAGGCGGCATGTGTGAACGAATGGAAAGGTCTGAGTATCCACCTTTTCTCATGCTCCATCGATACAAAGTCAGACTCGTCTTCAACGGATTATGAAAGAGATCCTGTTGATCAAGAGCGACAAATTGATCCAATGGAGGATTCTATGTTAAAATTTGAGCGTGATA
The DNA here is from genome assembly GCA_003693705.1 of Polymyxa betae. Taxonomy (NCBI): domain Eukaryota; phylum Endomyxa; class Phytomyxea; order Plasmodiophorida; family Plasmodiophoridae; genus Polymyxa; species Polymyxa betae. Next base: position 9,077 of record RBZT01000800.1, read on the forward strand.
TTCTGAAAACCATTAACGATCAAGAGCAATGTTACAAGCCCTACTTTTATACAAGAGAATCAGATGAGAGAGCTTGGAATCGATAGCCTTGCCCACTTGCTGAAGATCAAACAAAAGATTATGCAATTTGCTGACCAGCGTTTCCGTTCGAGTATCAATAGCAAATGCTTTGATGAACTCCTTGGCATGTATCTTCAAGAGATTTCAACTCGACCAGACCATGATTCCGGTGATCCCGTTAAAGTTTATGAGCGACTTCCAGAAAACTGGAAACAAGACAAAGAACCATTCTCAGAGACATTTTCTTATCATTTATGCCCATTGCCCTGGAGTCATGGTCCTAATGGACATTGCATCTATGTGCTCGAGTTTGAATTCTCTGAACAATTCACAAAGGCTACAGTTTTTAGGAAAAGTCACAGGTGCTGTCGAGTATCTACCACGGAGCCATACCTTGAATACCTGAAAGCTCAAAAACAATCTCGAAAAATCTTCAAGAAAACGAATCACGAATACAACATTCAGCAAATCAAACAAGCCTGCGAAGACCCCACCGGTGCAGAATTTTACAAAGTTATCAAACAAATAGAAACTAGGCTCAATAAAAAATTACGACAGAACCAGATCCATCACGATCAACCCAACACTGAAACGGAAGAGATTTCGCAAAAGTTTGAATCTATTTTTCGGACAAAACGACGTCAACCCTCGGACACAGAACAATACGACATAAAGAACGACCTAAGGAAAATCGAACAGCAATGGATGGCCGATACAAAAAGAAAGACAAATTCACCATAAGAGAGCTACAACAAGCGATCAAAAAGACAAACATGAAATCATCTAAAGGACCAGACGGAATCTCAAACATATAAAAATTGTTTGTGAGGATAATGAGTTCAGCGAAATGATGCTAATTAACGCCATCAATAATCAAACATTCCTCGCAGCAAAATACCCTACAGATCTGAAAAGTGCTCGTATAATTCTACTACCCAAACCAAAACCTGGGGATTACCGACCCATCAGCTTACTTCCCAATCTATCTAAATTAGTATAATCCATGATACAGATTCGAATGCGACATACGATAGAATCCAAACTCCCACGTCACCAATTTGGATGTAGACCAGGACACTCGACTTCTGCGCTTGCTGCATTATGCTGGAGCAGCAACAAGCAACGACCAATCGGCACATTTTAGTTAAAAAAATGTTGAAATTAGAAATTCCCGCATATCTGATAAAAATAGTCTACGAGTGGCTAACAGACCGAACATTCACAGTACAGCACAGAGGATATGAGACTACACCACGATCACAGGAAAACGGCATCCCTCAGGGGTCCAGCTTAAGCGTAATTTTATGGTTAATATTTGTGTACGACATCCCATTAAACCCCAGACTTTCAAATACATATGTAGATGATACGATCGGATGGGCGATTGAATCTGAGAAAGAATACGTAGATGGTACATTAAGACACCAACATTGGTAAAATGGTCCGCTGGTGTAATAAGAACAAAATCAAGATCAATGCAGATCTAACATACGTCATTTTCAATGAATATGATCCCAACGATCAAATACAGTTCCAGGATATGACTATAAAAACGACTGATTCAATACGGTATTTAGGTGCTGAAATCACAGCAATAAGGGAGAACAACAACGCGACTTTTCTAATCCAAAAGACTAAAATTGCAAAAAAATCTACAAACGATGTCAACTGATAAAACGTCTGCGGAAATACAAAATTCCAGAACAAATACTCCACCAATCATGTCATGCTTTTATTAGAGGTATTTTCAATTACTACATACCATGGACTGCAGATGAATACGCGATCAAACAAACCATGCGACCTTTAGAAATGGCATCATGAATATATGAGAACATATACAGGATGTATCAAGTCAACACCGATCCCTTTATTATACGCAATATGGAGATTCCTTTTCTTCCAAGACAAACTTTTTACCGACAGTGTCCTTACAATGATTAAAGCCGAACCACAAGGAAACCTACTAGGTGATGATTACCGTAGATGGGATCAGGATGGTTGCAAAGTAGACGGCTGGACACCATTTGGACGCGTTAGATATGCTATTGAAGAAACGAGTGCAAAAAAATTCGATTCTAGAATCCACGCACAGGAAATTATAGATTCTGAGACCCTTGAGGGACTCAGTAAATGTAAATTCCTCATCTATACACGAGAGACTGCCATGCAATTACATCAAAAAGGAGATCTCATCCCAGAAAATCCTGATATTGCTATCTGGACAGATGGAAGTCTAATCAGAGAATCTTCTAGAACAGAACGCATCATTCTCACAGGCGCTGCTGCAATACTACATATCTCCAACCATGAAGAGTACGACCAGATATCCGAGCACCTAATCAAAATTGCACTAAATCTCAAAAACGCTGTATCGAGCTACGAAACTAAAATTATAGCCATACAAGCTGGCCTAGATATAGTTCTTCCATTAGAACTTGTAGATAGGAAGATCCATCTATTCACAGATTCACTCTCATGCATCCAACAACTAGCCACCCTTCCATATAAATTTAAATTATACTACACATATCTGACCCGGATATACACAGTACTTTATTCGAATTAGAAATTCATACGACAATACAGACAGAAAATGCCACATCCAGCTATGAGGCAGAAATCATAGCTCTGCAATCCGGCGTTACTTCATTACTGGAAATGTATCCCGGGAACAGACACATTCACATATTTACAGATTCTGTATCGTGCTTACAACAACTGGCAGGTCTCCCGTATAAATATAAATTTGTCAACGCAATCGTAAAAGATGTTGCTTCAAAATTAGCTGAGCTTAGTGATGATAATGATGTTGAACTACACTTTATTCCTAGTCATACAGACCTGATTGCAGAGAGTGATGCGATAGACGAACTCGCCAAACAAGCCGCTATAGACGGGGATCTCATAGAGCATGATCCATTGTCTCTTCATACAAACTAGTGTATAAACAATTAGAGAAACAGAAGCTACAGAAATACCTGGAAAACAAGGTGAAACCGAGTCGATTTCCAAACTATCCGAAACGACAACTCCTCATAGAAGGCTATACCCGAACAGAAATTCAAGACGGAGACACTGAAAATCGGATGTATTGCGATAGCCCTCTATTAAATAGGGTACGAACAGGACATACTCGAGCGCGAGTGCACTTGCAATTTAAAAATTGAGACCAGTGACCAGTGTCGTCATTGTGAGCGCAAAAGAGAAACCGTTGAGCACCAATTACTGAAATGCCCAAAATTCAAAGATCCACTTAGGAGGAAAACAGAAAGAAATGCAAACAGCTAAAACCAACAAGTTTTAATGAAGCACTCTACACACATGATCAATTTATGGCCAAATTTCTGGCGAAGGCATATTCACAAGGATGTTATATATAGCGAATACGAAGGCTGGGTAACGCCAGTAGGGGAGTATTAGATAAGGATAGGGTACATGGGTTCGAGTCCCTGTTGGATTGGGCGGGTGCCTATCCTTCCTTATCGAGGCTCTCTTAGGTCCAGCTGATAGGGCCGTTTACGATCAATAATTATTAAAACGGGTGAATTACTGTAACGCCCCGAAATCGGTAGTAGGGGTTCTGGAATCTATTTGTGCAATTTGCCTAAGTTGTCCAGACATGCGTTTTGGAGCGAGCGCCGCCTGTTGACCATAAATCAGCAAACTAGTCGAATCCAATCCAATCCAATCCTTGCCCAGTCCAAACAGTATGAATAAGTATGATCTTTTGATAAAGCGGTGATAAAGCTCAGAGATTGTGCAAATTTGCCAATAATTAAGTTCAGCAGGATGCCACAACTAGCTTAATTATGGTAATTATGGCATATGCCATAATTAGTGAGGGCCAGCTCTAACCGAAAGATCCCGACAAGACAAATCTTTTTGCGTATTCCAATTTCAGATTTCAATATTGTTGACGGTGTTCATCACGCATCCTTATCTTCCAAAATTGCGCAGATTTAAAAGCAAAGTGCGCCGTTGCGAATGTCTAGTATATATATATTACACTCAAAGAATGAAAATTGAACCCTGTCGAGTTAGGATGGCGGTTATTAGAGAGGGGGCTGCGCGCACCTGTTGTACCGGTACTGACCCTCAGGTGTTCAATAAACGTACTGTAGCAGCCTCGAAGAAAAAAGCGTTCAGCTTCAGCCACGTATGTATGATGCTGTACGCAACCCTCGAGTGTTAAGACTTTACATTCTGATTCAGTGATTCCCACCATGCATGTTCACGTTGTCTTGATGGCGGCGGCCGTACTGGTCCTGGGGGAGGCGGCCTTTTCGGCCGACCAGGAATCTGATCTCGTTCGTCTCCCGGATGAGATCTTGGAGCAGTGCTGCGTCTCTGCAACAGACCTGGGACATCTCAGTCTGACATCCCGCCGACTGCTGCATTTGGGCCGTCGCGAGGTCGTACAGGCTCTGTTCGAATCGCTCAGTACCCGTAGAAACCAGATCCCCCAGCTGGTCCGTATTCTTGCCGCCCGAGTCCGGTACGATCCCGAGACGCTCGATCATGTGAAGAAAGTTCCTCCTCAGCTGGTCATGGGAGTGTATCAGTTAATTATGTGGAATGAGATATTGAGAAATGAGGAGAAGGCCCAACTACTAAGCTGCATGATTCGAAGACTGGGCCTGACATTGATGGATGATGAGAAGGAGTTCTTAATTCATGTCAGTGATGGTGATCCGATACCCGGACTTCGTGTCCGTGGCCTGCCGGAACCCGTTCTTGTTGTGATCAAGCAGAAGTATGCAGAGATCTTGCGTTGGCATCAATAAGGGTTCCTGGACCAAATCCTCTTTCAACTCCTACCGTGTCAAGCCCGTCAAATCAGGCGTTCCAATTGCATGGATCTCAAAAACGGACTGCGCCCTCTGTATTCGTTTCCGCCCAGTTATATGTTAGGACCTAGCTCCGGAGCCGCCCTCCATATTCTGAAATCGTTTCCCAAACAATCTCATCCTCTTTCTGAGTGGCAGAACTTACTGACTCTGCGTCAGCTCGGGATCGTGTTCACTCTCCGTCTATATCTTCAGTATGTCCAGATTCCGCCCGAATCCATTCCGGATATCGTCCCTCTCCTACATTTAGGCAGCTTCAAGGAAGTATTGAAGCTTTTATGCAGGCTGGTCAAGGCCAGAAGCACCGATGGCTATCAGCTGACCCATGATGGACGTACTGGCCTATACCGGGCTCTGCAATGGCTGCGGATCCCGTTTATTCAGCGACAAATCCTGATAAAGCCGGCAATGTTCATTAAACACGCCTCCGAAATGTTGGGATCAAACAACTCGGAATTTTTCCGGGGTCTGGAATCGCTTTCGTTCATGCCCGAGATCATCAATAAATCCTATTCCGCGATTGAGAATTGGCCGCTTCTGAAGATAGCCGCTTCAAAACCGCTTCAAAACAGTTGTTCGATATTGCCCAGATTTTGATGCGGATTCCAAATGCGTCTTTGTTTGTGAGGGTCCAGGACCGGATTTCCACCATCGATCTCGTTCTTCGAGATTTAATAGGCATGTCTCAGAAGCAGACTATCGACTTCCTATTGTCCTCGGAATTCATCAAACTGATGCTCTCGAACATCCCAGAACTAAAAGAATCTCTTAAGTCTCTTATCAATGATCGAGATCTGGCACATATCCGTTCTCTTATTCAACATCCTCTCTATTGGAAGATCCCAGAAGATGTTAAATCTGAAGTCATTCAATATTCAAATATTCATTGTTATCATACCTATATATATTATGCTCTGCCAAAGAGCCGCTTTAAACAGTTTGACACTGAACCTGAATCGTTTCAAGATTGTTCCAATAAACATGCTTCGTCTCAGCTTTGTGTATTGCTGTGTTTGCTCTCTCATTTTAGAAGGTTTCTTCTCACAGGCGCGCTCACCTACAGGTTCGCTATCCTATGTAATATTGTTTTGTCACTTGTCAGATTGATGGGAACTATTGGCTCGATGTCCCACGCCTTTGCCCGATCTTTCCAAAATAGCAGAATACATGATTCAGATCCGGATTCGTGAAGAATTAGAACGAGACTTGCCACGTCTACAATTCGGATGCAGACCAAGATATTCCACAGCTCACGCGCTAATGAGATTGATGCACTAATCCGGGACAGCTTCAGGAAAGCAGAATCAGTTTGGAGCAATCCTTTATGATCTCACCAAATCATATGACAAAGAATCAAAAGCAACCCCTAAGCTGCAAATACCTTCATCGACAACACAGCAGGCTGGCCAATAGCTAGTGATAAAACAGAGGTTGAAAAACAGCTAAGAGAACAGCTTCGCCGAATGATTAACTAGTGTGGCAGAAATAAGATCTGAATTGACACTGAAAGACACTTCTAATCTAAGGCAAAAAAACAAAAGCGGAAAATCTCTCACGCTGTACTCGCAAGCTGTCAGAAAAGCGAAAATTAGGACCTAGCCGGGTATGCTCAGAACTTGATCGCACCGACGGCGTGGGACATCGAGCCAACAGTGGCAAATTCCCATTGTTTCAAAACCGCAAATTGACATCGTTTAGGCCTTTGAGATTGCCAGTATAGTGGCTGGCTGCGCAATTAAACTAAATTATGGCAATCTGTTGAAGGGGAAGCAACTTTAACCGCACAAAGTCGGACAATGACACTTCAAAAAGATCTGAGTAGGGCTGATATTACCAATAATGATTAATTCTAAGCTCATGATTTAGCACACAAAAACATATAAACAAGAAAAACGCCTCGGAAGCTCATTTCGTTAGATAACAGAAATTTGTGATGACCCAGGGAACTACCTCTGGAATGCCACGTTTCTGGGATAAAGTATGCTACTGTATAATACACTTAAAAACGGGTAAACAGGCTAAAGGTAGACATGCAGAGAAATGCGAGGGTGTCTACCTCCTCGAAGAATTAGGAGGACGGGCTTGACACTGCGCCGAAACCCTAGGTAGACAGGCTAAGCGCAGCCTCTCGACAATTAAATATGATGGGCTGCGCATTCTGGTTGCGCAGGAACAGTTATTCGCATCTAGTTATGCTGCATTCCAATCAAGTTTGAATTCGATTTATCTTCTGTAGTCTGGAGTTAAGGATATCGAGTTTGTATAAAGTGATGAATTTTTCGGAGCTTCCACGATTCTGTTGCCGTATCCTAAGCAAGTGTGTCTAGCGCAGTCGCTACAATAGTGTCTAGCTTGAGCAGCCCGTCGAACAATTGTCAAAGAGCTGAGCTCAGCCAGTCTACCAAGGGTTTCGGCCCAATATCAAGCCTGTCTACCTAAGTCTTTAGCCCACCGTTAAAGGGTAGACAAGGGAACTCAACACCCTCGCACTTCTCGGCCTGTCTACATTTTGCCTGTCTCTACCCTTTTCTGTAGGCCTATAAAGTTTTGTACTGTTTTGAAATGTGACGGTCTCCTGGTCAGAATTTGGAAAACAAAAAAATGGGGCTCAGCCGGTAATCGAAACCGGGACCTCTCCGACCCTAACAGAGAATCATGCCACTAGACCACTAAGCCGAATTCTTGTATCATTAACCGCGATCCGCCACGATGTTTATCACGAATGGGTTAGAGAATTGTTCAAATCTGTCTATTTTTCCGACGTCACTTCACTGAAAGCGTTCACAGGCATAACGACCGGTCTCCCTACTGAATCTTCATCCGCTATTGACTGACAGCTATGAAAACAAACCCCCGAGTTTCTGCCAATCTCGCTTGAAACATGCAATAGAGATGAAGGTCGCGATTAGATTAATCCAATTCCTCAATCTCAGATCAATCTCGACTCTTGATACTGCTTAGATCCAATGCTACTTCCGCTTCGGAATCTCTATTTCTGTAATTATATTATATATCAGGTGGGCGATCGTCGTCACGACCGATGTGGCCGTTCTCAGATTGTCTGAACATGGTATGCGGGCTCCGGACTCCGGAGCCTGCCGATCGACGTGCTTCCTGCGGCCACCTATGCGACACTGGAACTCCCGACCCCGGTCAAACCCCTAATCCGTGCTGCTGGTGTCAAGTTCGACGTCTGCGGATCTCGTCGTCGGCCGAGCTGCAAGAAACCTCTCTGGAAGGGGATGATGCGACTCCGCCATGCTGCTCCGTCTGTATGGCTAGGCATGATACCGTCGTCAAAGTCCTTCAGCATGTCGAGCAGCAGCGCGCTCTCTCAAATGAGATTGAGCTGATCCATGCCGGAAGTCGGGGTGGCGATTCCGACCCTATAATAGAGTCGTCTAATAAAGACTTGTAGAGCTTCTAATGTGACCGTTTATGTCGTTTAGACCTTTTGTGCCTGAAACAGCACCGGCTGTTGATGACTTTTGTGCCTTGATCACTGGCCAAGTTCGATTCGAGATCTCGCAGGGTTCGCGAAAAGAAGCGTCCCGCGATATGAAAATCTCGCAAAAAAAGGCCCTGCGCAGACTCGAACTGCGGTTGCAGGAATCAGAACCCTGCGTGATAACCACCTACACTACAGAGCCAATTTTGATCTATAGATGTCCCATCTAAAGATTGTTTCTAAGCGCCTTGTTCTTCCATTGACCTTATTTCGTGATGATTGTTGGTGTAACGTTATGATTCTGGTGCACGCCATCGTCTGACTCATCCTTTGGTGATAGAAGAATATGCCCACCTTCCCTTACTGAATCTTGACAAAAGAAACGGTTTTACATTGCGGTAACCGGCTGGCGACTCCGAATCGGTTGTTACCGCCGAAATTGCGGAAACCCCAATCGGTCCCTGACAAATGCTTTACATTGGGGGTGATTTCCTTCTCCAAGATAACACTTTTGTCAAATGCTGCAACTATAAAACGAAAACCCATTCAGAAAAACGTTGTTTATTGATAGTCCGATAATTCCTAGATCGGATTGTTTCGTAGCAGACCTGCAGCCTGATATATCGTGATTGATCGTGTATTGATCATTCTCTTGGATTAATTTCACTTGTTGGTTCCGGTTTCGCTTTGGTTCCGATTGACCTTTTGGAAGGCCGTCACATATCAATTCTTGTTACATTCCAAACCTCTCTGATAGTATTCTAATCGTAACATGTTGGCCTTTCGGACCTGTTTGAAATTTTCCGTCGCCTTCATTTTGACATTCGGCTTCTTCTTCTTCATCGCGTACTACTTCAAAGATACAGGGGTCGATAACCACGCAGCTAACGACCTCGATAACTGGACCGGTAACGACACCGAATGTGTCAATAACCGGCCAGCTAAAGATGCCAACAACTGGGCAGCTAAAGATGCCAAGAACCCGGCCGCTAAAGGTGTCGAAAGCGGCGCAGTTAATGATGTCGAAACCATCTCGAAATCCTTCGACATCGATGAACTATTCAACGATGAACGCGTCAAATCGCTGGAACGAATCTTCGCCGTGATCCAAAAATCCTTTATGGAAGTTATCGGACTTTCGGACCCGCGCGATCGTACTGAAATCGCATCTGAGGCGGAGCTCGTGAAAAACTACACGGACACGTTCCAGGAGCTTGTCGACGATGACAAAATCAATGATGCCGGACTTGTCGCCTTTTACACGTCGACCATGACTTCTTACGTTTCCCATTTGATCTGGGCCAAGGTCCTGATGGAGCAGATGTTGAGAGGATTTCGCTTCTATCTCCGAGAGAACCCACTCGGGGCGTTCTACCGTTTAGATGAGATCGTCCGGTGCCTGCGATCCTGCACATCGATCGCCTATCAAATCCAGAACAAAATTGGAATCCCGTTGGTGATGGAACATGTCATACAGAACGCTATCAAAATCCTCGAACGCAACTCTCTTGTGATCAAGCCGGAAGAAATTGAAATTTCAGATATTCAAATTACGATTGCATTCAGTGATGAAGATCTACAAAATGATGATCATATCGGATACATCCGTGCGATTTCGTATCTGGAAAACAGAGTCCGACGATCTATTCTTGATGAATCCGTGCGAAAGGCGATTCTGGACGCGATCATGAAAGAATATGTTCGACGATCTGATTTCGTATGGTTTGATGATAAGAGCGGTATGAAATTTGAAGATTATGTTGTGGCAGAGGAATATCCTTCTCCAGCCTCTAATCAACCTCTTCTAACGAATTAGCCGCATATTGATATGACCAAAGACAAAGTCTCTTCATAGGCCGCCTCAATCTACAAATAAATAAAATCGCTAGGAAGTCGGAAAACACTTCTGGAATTATTTCGATCTGAAACCTTTTACAACAAACTCGCTTTTAACGAATTGTGAGAACGATCACCAGACCAATCGTTCCCCGAAGTCCTTTTTTGGCTATTTTCACCTTGGTCTGAGATACCCACGGAAAGTGATCTTATCTCAACCATAGTATTATTAATAACCCTCTTCAAAGATAATCCATTTCTATCATGTTGGCGAGCTGTATCTGCTGTCAACTTCTTCTATTCCACAATATTGCTGTCTTGTTCACATTGTCCTTTGTCGCAACTGTTTCTTACAAGAATCTTTCGGAGAAAACGACGTCGAAACCATTCCGCGATCTTGTAATCTTAAATCCATGTGGATGGCTGACGCATCAATTCGCTTTGACAACGAACGACGAGATCGCTCCATCTTATTTTGGAAAGAGCTGTAACGCTTTGATCGTAATGTCAGATGCAGATGTGGGCAGGTGATCATGAAAACCGGAGATAGACAACATGGCTGTACTTCACTCTTTATGGTTCATCCATCCCATTCAATCAGAAACTCCAGCAACAAACTGCCCTTTCTTCAATAGAAGCCCAGAACATGGCTCTTGGTCACGAATCTAGAGAGGCGAAATGGGCTCGTCATCTGACAGCTGATCGTTATCCACTATCATATTCTGACAGGCGAAAAAAACCAACCAGACTGTCAATTTGGGATTGTCTTAAATTTCACAGCAATGATTTACTGACCTCTGTCTCATTGAAAACTGACCAGTCAATGGGAATCTTCAGCACCTACTAAAATGACAAGCTATGATACTATCAGTTAACTAACATTGTGCTGGATAGCATTGTCGGATTGGCAAACCCTAGGTAGAGATGGCGAAGGTTGTGACGAAGACTCCAGCTCGCAGCTCCGTGGTGTGATAGCTCCTGGCTCCCAACCCTTTTCAACACCTCGGGCCTGGCCAGCAAAAAGTGCAATTTGTGTCATGTCAATTGATGTTTTCAAAACAGAGATCTCTGAGACTGAACGTGATTTTCAAGCCATCAATCCCTCTTTCTTTGATTGAACATTAACATTATTTTCTCTTAAATTATTCCCAAATTCAGATGCTCTTCGAACGTTTTTGACTTGACAGTTCTTCTCGGCGTTTATAACCAAAAATCTTCAAAACTGGCATTGCTTTAATCATGTGAATTTTGAATGCAGTGTCCGAAAAACGATTAGTAAACTGTTGTCTTGCGACGAAATCATCCGATTGAGCCGACATGCGTGGAATCGGCAATCGGCCATCGGAATTTTCCTGCAGCCTTTTCACGCCTTAAATTTGGTTTCTTCATGCTTACGAATGTTGTTGAACAGTACAACTTAGGTCCTGATTCGTGAGATTGTGATCCGGATCACACTCTTGAAATCACAACGCGTACAGATCCAACATCTTCTGCTAATACCAACGACGTCAAACTGAAAACTTTCCTCGATAACAAGCTGCCGATTTGAAGCAGTATTCCAGCAGTCTCATCAACACTTTCATAAATCTGTATACACCATTGCTTTCTAGTCTTGCTGCTTTTTGATAAAAAGAATCGAAAAAAACTGATGTCTCAAATTTTGGCAGAATGCTCACCGAATAATCGCAGAAGTATCTCCATACAAATTATACAGTACTGTAGTCACATACATAACTGTATCACGGTGTAACACAAAAATTCAGAAGGCCGCAGCTTCGGGGGGAAAAACAATTGAAAAAAGTAGATGAGCTATGAAAAAGTGTTTGGAAATTTCGTGACACATCGGTCCCGGACAAAAAAGTGCGTGGGATTACGGCATTGAAGGTCTTCGGATAGCGGGAGGACCGAATCAGTTGTATCCCCATTATTGTCTCTCTCCCTTCTTGTGTGACGGCTCCGGTTCTCCGACCTGCCCATGGACGACGCCACCGCGGCGCTGCAGTCCTGGACGCCGCTCGAGGAGGAGTTCCTGCTGTCGCTGGTCTCGGCCCGCGTCCACCCTTGGGTCAAATGGGACCTGGTCGTCGCCATCTTCTTCAAGGAGTTCGGCCCGCTCCGTTTCTACACCGCCGATATGGTTCGTCGTAAGTTCTATAGTATGAGAGCTCGCTGGCATGATGGCGATGGCGTCCCGGCGCTGATGCATGATATGGACGGCATGATGATGATGCCGCCGCCGCCGCTGCCCTTCCCACGGGCTTCGGCTTCGGTCAGTCGTATTGCAATAACGAAACGTAAATTCTCATGTCGTACGTAGAGTTGTGGGAATACTGCCTCACGGGTTCGGATTCTGGACAAGATTAGCCCGCAGATGCAGTTTAAATGGATTCCGAAGGACGACTTACTGGCAGAGGCTGCGCGGACTCCTATTAACCCTAACCCTAATCGCCCATCGCCCATCACAATCCCGGCCTCTCCGCCCCCTGTTCCCGTCGATTTCAATCGTCACGACATGCAATGGGGCGACGATGAGCACGAGTATCTGAAGGAGCTGGCCGCCACGTTCGATCAGAAATGGGACGTGCTGGCCCGGCTGATGCGGGACCGATTCCCCGATCGATGTCCGTATACCGTGGAGATGCTTCGTCAGAAAATCCAGGACGTGATGGTGCCGCCTAAATCACCGATGGGTCTCTCGGTCGACCTGTTTTACCGCTTTAACCAAGAAAGTAAGATGCACAATGTCCCGCTGCCGGTAACGGTTCCGGACACGTCATCTTCAGAGTCCGCAGATGTTCCTGTCCAGGTGGATTCTGTGCCAGCTGATGTCCCTGCTATTAATAACACTATCGGTAATGAACCCGCTCTTCCTGATAATTCCATGGCGGACTTCGGTCCATCTGCTCTTTCCTGTGATGGCTTCAATGAGGCCTGCGACAATTCCAACGAGGCTGATGTTGACTTTTCTTATGTCGCTGAAGTTTCTGACAACCTTGCTGTTGGTGATGCTGTCGTTTCTGATGACGTTGTCGTCTGTGAAGACGGTGAGCCCCTTCACATTTCTTCAGCTGATCAACCGATCGCTCCTGAACCAATTCGTCAAAACGACCCTCAAGTTGATGTTTTCGAAAAAGTTGCTGCAGACGATTCAAACGGCGATTTTATTGAGAATGTTCATGTTCCCGACGAAGATGATGATATCATAGAATATGATCAGGAGAATGAGGCCGTCGAGCCTTATGCTACCAGCGATGACATGGTCGTCCAAGGGACTGCAAAATCTGATTTCCATGAAGATACCAAATCTAAAGAGTCGAGCAAAGCAGCTGACCTTGATGACATCGTGGTGGTTGTGTCGGAATTCACACCTGAAGACAACGATTCTGCACATATTGAAGTTCCTGATTATGCGCAGTTTCAAGCCGATCATGATCAAAGATTCGAAATTCCTCAAACCGTTGCTGTCGCAGACCATGAAGAATCCGGGATCGCTAAGAACTCCTGTAATCCCCTCAAAGCAGAGGCTGTCGAATTTGTCGAAAACTTCCATCTGGAATTGTCAGAAAAAGAAGAGCAGCTAGTTGTGCCACCAACTGAACCAGAATCTGTTGATGGAATTCCGTCACAATTTCTGCCACAACCTGCTGTGGAAGTCACCCATGAAGTTGCGGTTCAGGTCGAGATTCAAGATGATAGGCTGCCGGAATCTGTCGTCGTCGAACAAGCACAACCAGAAATCGTTGACCTGTGCAGCGATGAAAATGTCAAAGAAGGTGAAATTGATGCAGACTCTCATCCTGTCGAGATCGCTTCGGATCGTGATGACTCACTCTTCGCAAAAGAAGTTGTCATGGATGTTGATTCTCATCAGGATGACATTCAGCTGTATCCTGAAACAGCCGTCATCACAACAGAGGCTGTTATGAATGTTCTGGACGACGCTCAGCAGAATCAGGAGACCGCTGTCCCTACCACAGATGTTGCCCTGGTTGCGGATGCCATAAACTTGCATAATGATGTTGAAGTTGCCATTGAAGAGGCTGCAGGCGTTCACCTCGATGGCAATCAGCCGAATAATGATGCCGAGATCGCCACTGAAATCGTCGATATGGATATGGATGCTCAGCCCGATGATATTCAGCTGGATAATGATGTTAAAGTCACCAACGAGACAACCATGGATGCGGATCTTCATGTGGATGATACTCAGCTGTATAATGATGCTGAAATCGCCGCTGACGAGGCTGTCATGGCTGTTCGGGAAGCCCTAAAGTCGGGTAAAGCTGCCAAAGACGCCATTAAAGTAGAGGGCTCGGATGCGGATTGGTTTCTGAACGACATTCCGTTAAATCATGACGCTCAAATCATCTCTAACGGTGTCATACATGTTGCCAAACAAGTCATTGCTGCCAATGTTGTAGCTGATGCTCCAGCTCCGGCTTCTTCGATGGCCTTCGACAGGAAAATCAAGCCTGAGCCCATTTCTATGCCTGGTATTTTACAATTGCTTATCCTTTTATTTTATTTTATTCTTTGCTGTCTTTTCTCTTCAGATTTCTGAAACACTTTTATTGTTCGATTTTCTTATTTTGCGCCCGTTTTACCAGGTTTATTCTACAGTGATGTTGTTATTTATCTTTCTATGGATTTTTTCCGTCATTGATGTTGAATCTGAACCCTCTTTTGTTCGATTCTGTTGTTTCTGCTTTTGCTATACATAACATTTTTCTCTTCTTGATAAATAATCGTTTCTGTCATTAGTCAATCAGAGCTGCGGATGTTAAAGTTTTTGGTTTGATACACTTTTTTCTGTTAGATCAGAGCTACTTTTCTAGTTTTATTCTCTTTGCGTTCATTCCTTTTTTCCTACAGTTTCATTGATTTGCTGTGCTAAAAGTTGATGAATTTCCTTTTTTTTCATGATTAAATGACATTGTCAGTTTCTGCGTTTTCAACTGTTTTTTGTTTTCATCATATTCTGATTAATTTTTTTTCAGCCGAGGTCATCGTTCCGGACCTTCAGTCACCAATCTCCGTCTTCAGCCATGTCCAAGAATCTGTAACTATCACCAAGTCTGTTGCAGGAGCGATTCTAACTACTGGCGCCGACGACACCGAATCAGACGAAGACGTTGCCATCCCGAAGCTGACCAATTCGCACATCTGTCATTTCAACGCTTTCGACGATATCGACTCGCTACACGGGCCCGGATACGAATCACCACAAGATCTCGCCAACCTCCACTACCAGCTTCTGGCGCCGGATATTAGTTCGGTAGAATCGCCGTCCCGACCGCCGCCCACTCCGAAACAACACGACTCAGATTTCCTCAAGAACAATCTGGTCGGTCGTGCTATCCGGAAACTGGTCGAAGGGCGCGTCGCCGAGACCGAAATCCACATGGGGAGCGACGCCATCTCGCAGCAGCCTGAGGCCGCGGAGGTCGTTACGGACGCTCTCAACCCTGTGACGGACTCCGAACCCATAAACGTCCCTGCTGAAGCGATGGTGGTCTCGCCTGCGATCGATTTCGATCTCGATGAAAACGACTTCGACATGGACGAGGTGTCGGTGCCGGCCGAGCCCGTCCCGCCACCCAAGGTTACAACGAAACCGCTCACCGCTGCCATTTCCAAACGCCGCGGCCGCCCGCCGGCTCCGGTGGGCGCCCTCCCTAGGAAGCGCGGTCGACCCCGTAAGAACGCTCCCAAGGCTGTGGAAGCCAGCGCTATCAGGAACATGACCGTCGACAAGATCGATCCTGTGCTTGGTTACATTACCAACAGTGGTATCGCTTTGGCTGGTAACATTGCCAAGTCTGACACGAGGGAACCTCTTCCTGGTAACATTACCGAGTCTGAGAATATCCTGGGCAAGTCCGTCGCTGTTAATGGGAATGTTTTATGCGAATCCCTGGCTGCTAATATCCCATCTGATGATCGACGTCACGAGCCGTTGGCGGATCAATCTCACCAGACCTGCGAGCTGGAAACGCTTCTTCATAGCAGCATTGTGGTGAGAGCGTTGTCAAAAGCCGAAGACTTAATCGCAAAGGAAAATGTCAAGCCCAGAGATGATGCTTCGAGTGAGGCTTTGGCGGTCTCTATCGACGCTTCGAAGCTATCAAAGTCTACAGAAACGCCGATTAATCCCGCTCTCGAGATTTCTTTGCCGACACTATCGAAAGGATCCTCAACGCAGCCGATTATCGAAATCCCACCACAATCCATGTCGAAAAATCCTTCGGCTCACTCGATTGTCGACATTCTGCCGCCGTCAAAATCGCAGGAAGCTTTGTGTGTTGAAGGTCCTGGTCCGACAGAATCAAAAGAACCGTCGGTACAGCCGATTGTCGAAGTTCCGGCACCTTCCAAATTGAAAGCGATCTCGACCAAGCTCGCTGTTGAGAGGCGTTCGCTGTCTAGGGATGTTGTTGCGAATTCCACCAAGGAGAAGTTAATTGGCAGTCGTATGAAGGGCGTGAAGAGTGGTAAACAGGCAACAAAGCCGCTCGTGACGCGGTCGGTGAGCAGCCGTACAAGAAGCTCGAAGAGAGCAGTGTCGCCAATCAGATTGCTGCCAGTACGGAAAAGTAATGACCATTCTGTTTGCTTGAGAACTTTCGTGTTCTGACTTTGTTTAGGTCGAAGAGTATGTCAGAATGATTTCGCACCACGTAAATCAGGTACTGCTGTTTCTGCTTTTCCTGCTATTTTCAAATTTTTTCATCATTTTTAAAAATGTTTTTTTTGTCTTAATTATCGTGTCTGCATTTTTTTGTTGATCTTTCGAAATGACTTTTGGCACTGATGTTGGGCTGTACCTCTATATGTTCGTATTTTTTCGAGTTTTTCAGTTTAGATCTGTTCCTGTTCACTATTCTCGACTAAGCGAAGTTTCTCGCAGATTTTCAAAACGAGTCGTCGGTGAACACACAGCAGAGCGTTTGCGGTGACGATGTCGGTCCAGACTCAAGTGCGAACATCTCGTGTGATACTATCATGTCTGAAGCGCTTGCAGTCGCCGTACAGGACCCGGATCCACCGGGGACTGCTCTGGATACCGAAACTTTATCTGCGAGCACTGAACCGTTGCTGCCTCCAAGATCGACATCTAATAATATGATGGAGAGCAGCAGTATAGAAATACCAGGACAGTCGAGATGGCTGCTTCCCTCTAAGTCATGTCTGTTACAATAATATTCTCTTTTAAATCTCTCTTATTTATGGTTTTTATCCCAATACACTGTCTTTAGCTTAGTACCGTCGATTCTTCGGTCAACTGCACCAAAAGGCGCTTTGTTTTCCCACAATCAAAGCGATGATTTCAAGTAAATTTTGAATGAAAATATGGGTGTTTCAAACCAGAATTTTCTTTGAGCAGATTCCTTTGTCACACAGCATGCAAATTTATCAGCGAGTCGCTGCTTTCGTACAGACGAACCTAACCTGTGCCGATTGGACTTGATTTGCAAAAGGTGAGACGGAAGGCGATTTTGATAATCTTTGACTCTCATTTGGATTGTGTTGGGTTAGGTTTTATTCTAAGATTCGATGCATTCAGGCAGCACTCTCCTCACAACTAACGAAATTCGCAACCAAGGAACATTGTTGGTCTAACAGGCATTTGCGATAAAAAAGTTTTTACGGGATCAGAAATAAAACAGGGAATTTTTTAGTACCGCTATTTCTTTGCTGAATCAGTCTTTCCAGAAACTATTTTTACATGCATTGAGATTGAATTTCAAGGGGCGCAATAAAAAACTGCGCAAATATTTTCGAGTTCCTGCAAACCCAAATAAACGCAAATATCTTTCCCGTGATTTTCCGCAAAAAGACCGCAACCGCTTTTGCTAAAGAATCCGATCTAATAACAGCTGTCTGTCATAATTATTCATCCAATGGCAATGAATAGAGATCGAACAAAGTGGTCTTAATGATCAATTGGCATCCCAGAATTAGATGTTGTTGGCCGTTTGGCCCACGTCGACCTGCCAGAATTGAAGTTTTGCGCTGAGCGACGGATGCTGCGCCACGGCATTGCGACCCCACTGATATGAGCGTGTCAACCCCCCCCCCCCCGACATACAGTCTCACCCAGTAGCAGGGCCAGCTCAGTTGATCCCAACCACCCAGTCGATCCAACCCCAACTAACGCCCCCAGCGCCCCTTCACCCCTATGCCACCACCCGGCTGTCGGCCCTGGGCGGCCGCCGAAGAACAGTACCTGGCCGAGCTCGTGGGCCAGCATGGCCGCCAATGGGGCCACTGGGAACTGATCGCCCGCCTCATGCTGCAGCGATTCGGGTCGGCGATTCGCCTCTATACCTCCCATCTCGTCCAGCAGAAATGGGCGGGCATGTCGCGGCGTCGGAAAGCGCCCCCGGTGGCCAGTAAGTCCCAGCAGCAGCCGCAGCAGCAGCAGCAGGCGACCCCTGGCTGGTACTGCTATTATGACGGCGATACCGGCTGCTATTACTATGATGATGAGACCGGTGTGCGATACTATCTGGACCCGTCGCAGCTGGTCCAGTACGACCAGCACCCGGTCGAGTATTACCCGACGCAGTTCGGGGAAGACGCGAGTGTCCCGTTTGTCACCGGGGTGGAGGCCGAGCGACGCGGTCTGCAATGGCGCTGGACGGGCGAAGAGACGGCGTATTTGCGCGGGCTGATCGCGTCGCATAACCCTACCGACTGGAATATCGTGGCCGGAGCGATGCGACAGCGATTCGGGCGCCGATTTCGCGATTATACGATGAACTGCGTGGAGACCAAATGGCATCGGATTAAGGGCAAACAGACAGATCAGCAGGTCGGTAGTGGTGAGGTCGCTGTCATTGATCTCAGTGGCGACCCGCCGGTCGTACTGGAGCGCACGGAACCCGTTCATCGGCCCACTGTATCCCGTGTAGAGAGTTTCGTCACAAATATGGCCGATTTTCGTATTACAGATGAAGGTGAGCTACATCATGTTAATTAATTTATTCACCTGATTTTTTGTCTTTTATATTTATTTACCAGAATTTATTGCATTATTATCTTGTGTAAGATTCCTCATCATTTTCGCTTCTTATGTTATTACGGCTTGTTGTGATCTAAATTTTTTGTACATTTTGCTTTCGAACAATTTCTGGTCTTTCTATCGCTAGCAATACGATTGACAATCTCTGTTATTCTTTCGTCACCGCATTCCATTTTTTTACTTAATTTTTCTCCTTCCGTTTGCTCTCACTCCAACAGTTTCCCCTAAACCCAAACCCTAATCGTTCTCCTATTTGTTTTGCGACCTGTCACACATTCGCTCAATTCTTACCACTTTTTTATCAGGAGCCTCTCAGCCCCATCACGAGGCCGTCTTCTCAGAGGTCGTACCGGCCCCGGCCACCGTCAACGACATGGCCGCCAGCCACGACGCCGACTCCGACGAAACCGCACCGCTGGATAGTTCGGGTCGTACTGGCCCGCCCTCGAACCTGCCTACGGACGTCGATCCAGCTCATAGCGTGATGGCTGCGTCGCCGGACGTTTCCAGACTGCGTCAGGTGGTGATGGACGTGCCCGCCCCCGACCATGAAGAGAGCGCGTTCGATAAAGTCGCGTTGGGGCCGCGAACGGCGTCGGTTTCGTCGCAGCGCGCCATGTCTGACGGGGTCTCGGACTCCGCCGCCATCGAGTTCGCCCGTCTGTCTCAACTGGCGGCTCGGCAAATCGTCAAAACGGATCGCGAACGTAAATTGCGACGTCAATCTGAATGGTTCCTCTCAGCCGGTACCATTCGACGTCGTCGCAACTTTTCTGCGCCGATTCCCGTTACTGCTGCCGCTGTCGCGGATATTCCTTCGAATATTGATTATGAAGCACCACCAGATACGGATATCAACATCAGCACGCATTCCGCGGCGGACATATCTATGATCGGGGCGGATCTGAGCCTGGCGTCGCAGGCCTCCGCCTCCGAATCGAACTGTGTCGTTCCTATCGATCATGCTCTGACGGACCCCGCCACGGACCTCCCGGATGCCGCTCCGGCTTTCTCGTCGGTTGCTGCTGACCAGCAGGACACTGCTATATGCGATTTGTCACCTTCAAAGGATGCGGAACCATCGGAGCCTGTTACACCATCGTATTCACCTTCGAAGCTTCCTGATCAGCTACAGACAACTGCATCGGTTCAAGTGATCGTCTCCGAAGATCCGCCGCCATCTGATCATGAAGATCTGAATTCGGCGGCGTCCGCCATCGTTACCAGATCTGCAACGCCTCAGATTCGAAGAACGACGAGATCGTCGAGTTCCGCCCTCGGTCGAAAGCAACGATCCTCGGGGCCTTTGAAGCGCTCTAAGCGACTGCCGCTGGACCGCCCGACACCGCCGCTACGAAGAAGTCGACGATCGGCAAGTTCGGCCACGGAATCCAGTGTTACTGCGACCCCAAACGAGATCGAATCGCGACGAAACCGCCCAAGTTTCGATAAAACTTTTCAACGTGATTCTGATATTTCCAAATGTAAGTTTTTTCCGACTTTTTTTCAAGTTTTTGCAAACTTGATGTCAATTTGCTTCAATGTTTTCTGTGGCAGTTATTCAGTCCATCTTGGATTCAATTGTTGTTAGATCGGCGGACCGAGATGGCCTTGACCAGTACGACCGGGTCTGGGCCGAGTCCGGATCCCGGGCCAGTGTTCGATGGAGGTAGACTATCCCATTTCCGTCTATCTCGATCGCCATTCTCATTGATTCTATCTAAATAGATTCTCCCGCTGATGACCAAATTCCTGCAAGATCTCTTTCGGAGCTCAATACAACACCAATAGGTAATGTTACGGCCTCTGCTTTTGAGCTTTTCGCTCTTTCTAGTTTCAAAGAAATTATCCGTTTGATTCTGTTTTTGGTCTGTTGAAATCAGAGGGATGTTGGGTATCATTGATCCAGGTCAATATTGATATAATTCTGTTACAGACTGGCGTGTGGATAACGTTCGAAGAAGGAATGAGCCCGAGCCGACCCCCGTCCTGGAATCGAAATCATCCTGGAGATCACGAGCATGTTTAATTCAATAGAACTTTCTCTATATAAATTCCACCATCTATTCGGGCCTTCTCTACCGACTTTCTTCCCTTTTGATACCTGTTTCTCTCTCTTTGCGTTGTCTTCGTTTACTTCAGAATCTGTTCGAACGTTCTTCTTCGTGCTCTATTCGAAGGTTTGATAGACACGATTACCATAGGGACAGTTGATTTGCAGAACATGAAGGCGGTGGAGAAGCTCCCAGGTTGTGAACAAATCCGCAAGCTGAAGCATCACGACGATCGGGTCCGCGGCGTGAATTTCGCCCGAATTTTTCGTATTGGATCTGTTCGCACCTTCTCGGACATTGTTCCCGCAATGCTGTCTCTGACAAGTCCGAATAGTCCGATACTGAAACTTTTTTTTGAACATTCCGATCACAGGTGATTGGAATGAATTTTATCCTGAATTCTCTCGACCATTTCAACCCGGACACGAGTTTCCAACGAATTCGGAGGACCCTTCAGGATGATCGCAAAAATTCAAATCTTGGCCTTCAACACACCAATGTTATTCAGCACACTTCGGTACTGGATGACGGAATTGGAGTACTCTGGCATATTGAGATATAACGGGCATCTATGTGCATTGATACAACATTCGCTGTCGTTCCAGATCCGTACAGACAGCTTCTTTCTAATGATGGTGAAGGATCCTGCTGCCCATCAAGGATATCTTCCAGACACGGCCATACAATCATTTAGTGATAAACGACCATTATAGCTCAATGATAGTAGAATTGGGTTTAGATATCTCCAATCTCTGGATTTCTTAGCTGGTAATATGTAGCCAGGGGTCGGGAGAAAATAATTCCTGGTCAGGAATTCTTCTTATTCACTCCTGAGATAGATTATTTTTCGAGTTTCCCAATGGGGGAATTATTCAGGGAAGGTTGTTCTATAAAAGGAATTATTCATGGATACGGAAGAATAATTTTCAAACTATTCCTAATCGGATTGTGTTAGGTCGGAGTGGAAATAAAGAGAGAAATGAGAAGCGGAAGGAGATAGATGTTTGGTTCTCGGCAAAGTGTGGTGCTTTAAAGAGTCAAAGACACAGAAAGATGAATGGAATGAGACCTTCCAAGTATATTAGAATATTAATAGGAGAAAGAGTCACAAGAGCAACATCAAATTGGTAGAGGCTACAATTTGAGTGTCGCGTCCGCGGATAGACAGTGCATGACGACCATGTTAGGAGGCCGCGACCAGTCTTGAGCGACTACGGCGTGAGACCGGTCGCATACCGCCACGACCTTGTGCCAAGTTGTTGGGGCACTACTCGAAGGCAGATAAAGTGGCCGGATTCCGTTAGGGTTAGGGTTGGGGATTGAGAATATTATTTTTAGTAATTCAGTCGCACGGAAAAAGGTCAGGAAATATTCCCTCTCGGTTTTAGCAAGGAATTTAATCACGAATACGGAGTAATATTTTCCCGAACCCTGCCCCAAACCCTAAGTACCCTTGGCCGAAACTGACACAAAAATATTTTTACACTGCAAAATTTTCATTTCAACGATTCTGACACAGATCTTGATGATATAACACAACATCTAACTTGTAATTTCCTATCACTTTGTTTATTGTCTTTTCTGGATATTGACAGCTCAATTATGTAAGATAGAGCAGGAATTGCAGCATTTGACTCTTCCCGGCTCGATTATAGAATTACGTAAATCCAGCTAGACAGACGGGAGAATTTGCAGCGTTCGGCATTATTTCAAGAACAGAATCGAGATTTTGCTGACTGCATTTCAGAATACTTATTATCGCTGCTCAAAACGTGCGATATCCGATGCGGATTTGCGACAAAATCAGCAAACACAGCATACAATCATGATTTGATAGGAACATGATTGGGATTGTAGCATCGATATTAAAGCGTATTTGGATTGCAGTCTGTCTAACAGTGACGCACACTTGCTCCGGAATCTCATTTCATTTATGAGTCCCGACCACGGACTAACATTGAGTGTTCGTTTATATTGTCATTGCAGAGCTCTCGTACTCGTGCTAAAACCCTAACCGCGGTTCACGTACGTTACACATAGTCGTGGGTATTCCCGGCAGCGACGTCGAATACATCGTCCTCTATTAGGGACTTGGCTTGGATGTGTTTGCCTTGGCGATGATCTACCAGCTTGGAGTTTTTCAAGAAATATTCGGCCCATGTGCGGACCTTTATAGCCAAAATTTGCAGACTGCTTAACAAAAAGGTTTCTTGAGCAGACTCCAGCGACGTCTGAATTTTGCGTCGCGGATTTTGAAGCCCCCGTAAAGTTCTGTTCCAAAGCACAAAACTCTGCAAATCGCAGTTGCTTATCGACAGTGCGCCCTTCCGGCGCTTTGCCAACCTGGACGACTATGGATTGGATTGGATTGGATTCGACTAGTTCGCTGATTTATGGTCTCCAAAACGCATGGCTGGAAAATGGGACGACTATTAGGTAGACGCTAATCGAGCTCGTCATCGCTACAGAAATTAGAATCTTCTGTATTGCTGGCGGCACCATCGATTGATTTCTAGACAGTTTGCGACCTAACAATTGCTCGTGGGTTTTTCCGCATTCCATAGAAACAAACCGGAAATCTCATCTACAAAACAGCTTCTATTTTGCGGTCAGTCCCATCAAATAGAAGCGAAAAATGGAGAGTTTCGCTAGCGGTGTTTTCACGGCAATTGGAATATTTTGCGGATATCTCACCCTTCCCACTATGGGTCCCCGACCTGACGACCCAGTCTATTGGCGACCTTGCTGAAATATGCGTAAACACAAGTAAAAAAAGTGCGTTTCCAAAATTTGTTGCGATCTGAGTTAGTTTGCGAGTTTTGCGGAAGGTTTGCGGTTTGCTGTTAGGTTCCTATCTCTTTGTCTGGCAGTGACAGTGGACCATGTCCAGAACTGTCGCTAACCGACAATTCTCTCGCGAGCCTCATGGCCCAAGTTCGTCAAATGTGAGAATCGATTCTCCGAACCCACATTCGTGCAAACGAAATCAGACATCGAAATCGTACAAGTTGAATTCAAGCAATGGTGTATTGATTATTTATTGCATTAATAAAGCATCATCTCACTAGCAATAAATTATATTCAA